>OZ038514.1:0-45000 GCA_964036315.1 Acanthosepion esculentum
TGTCCACTTCAGTCTGCAGATACACGTCACTTAGGTTTATTTTCAAAAATATCCGACCCTCGCTAAGTTGCACAAAAGTGGGTAATGATAACATTTGAGGGCATTATTTAAGCCTGTGGAGAAATCCATGCAGATACGTATCTCTTTAGATTTTTTCTTTACATATACCATTGGTGAAGTCCAATCACTATATTCCACCTTAGATAAAACATCCTTTTTTTTGAGTCTGTCAAGCTCGTCATCAATCTGTTTTAATGATGTAAAAGGTACATTCTTTTCTTTTTGAAAACCGGTTGTACTTTTTCCTTTAGCTCAAATTTAGCTTTCATTTTCTTGCACCTGCCTAACCCACCAGAAAATATCTGTGGGAATTTAATTTTTAATTCTTTCTTCAAACTTTCTGCTTCGTTGTTAAGACCTTTAACTTGGCAAAATGAACTGATCAAACTGTTCCATAAATTAAACTGCTCCATCCAGTCTGTTCCAAAAAGGTTATTTGTATTTTTCATTACAGTCTTAATTTCAAGGTTTTATCATTTAATGTCACATTTGTTATAAATTCTCCTTTGAATTTTATTTTCTGTCCTGTAACACTACAAGCGATTTTCTTGGTAACCATTAGTTTACCTATTTTTCTCCATGTATATACATTTATTATGCTTAAATCAGATCCGCTGTCCAATTGTAATTTGTTATTTTTGTTAAGGATTTTTACCTGCACAAATTCTTATATTTCGACCGGCAGATTCATCCATATTAGTAACTTTAATGTAATTCCTCACTTGTCTTTTTACTTTTGTCTTACACTGGGTTTTCTTATGTCCTTTTTTTCTGCACCGAAAACATTCTTTATTTTTGTATGGTCAGTCCTTATACCAATGAAATTCTCCACATGCGTAACAGGGGATATGAGTAATGTTTTTTCTTTTCTTCACTTTATTTTTTTGACGCACTTATTTAATATGTGACACACCGCTTATTTCAATATCTTTGACATCTTGTTGAACATTTATAAACCTCTGACAATCTTCTGCTAGGCATTTTAAAGTCAGATTGAGTTTGTTTTTCAGTTTATTTAAAACCCTTATCCAGATTTCAGTGTTTTTTGTTGACACCAAACCTTGAACAAATATCAGGCATTTAAAATTGTCAGGGCTTAATTCTGCCAGTTTGAACTTCTCACACTGCTTCTTCATAATGCTCGCGAACGTTGTGAAATCATCATTTTCCTTTTTTACTAAGTTCATACATTTCCATCTTTTATGGAACAACGACGTCTTTGGGCTGAAAACTTCTGAAAACACAGTAACCGTTTCTTTAAACGTTAGGTCACTAGTTTTCTTCGGTAATATGTTGTTTATGAACTTTGTGTGCTCAACAGTGCTTAGTTTGCTTAGCACTAGTCTGACCTTTTTGTGTTCGGACCAATTTGCACAGTCCATTTTGTAATGGTCTTCATATCTATGGAAATACAACAAAAAAGTTACCTCCTCTTCTGGCATATAATGAAATTCAGCAATTGCATTTACGATAGTGTCCTCTGAATTTTTGTTCTTTTTACTTGTTAAGATTTTCTGTTGTTGGTCTCCTCATAATTCTATGAGTTTTTCAAGTCTTTGTTCGTAATGTCTCTGTTGTTCATCTTGTTATCTCAATATTTCCAGTAATACTGTTTTACAATCCTTCATTTTGTACTTTATGTGAACAAACTTACCACAAAAATTTATACTTTTTTTTTACTCAACTTTTTCTGAAAACACTTTAAATATTCCTACCAATTAAGTTCCAACACAACACCTTTACACTGAGAAACCTTCTCAACAATTCATGATTTTTGTAAACTTCGATTTCATGTACTTTTTGTTATGTATTTTGTAGTTGGAATAAAATCTTGTGTTTTTCTGAATGTTGTATTTCGAATAACTTGTTAAATATCTGCGTAATTCTTAGAAAATCTTTGTAGCCAAAAATTCTTTGTAGCTTTGGTAATTATTACATGAGTTTTTCCAATATCTTCGTAGAATGTTGAATTTGTGAATGTTTATGTGAGTTCTGTTCTACCGAAATCTTTGTTCGCCAAAAGTTGTACTGGTGAACCTTTACTTGAATTCGGCCAAGTCCTCATTGGCAAAATGTTATAACCTAGAATAGGAATAACCAAAACAAAGGTTGTAATGGAACAGTAATCGTTATTATTAATCTTTCATTAACAACATACAAGATTCACCAGCGGCGTGTAGTAAGTAATCCACTGCTAGTGGTGAACTCGTCGTAACTTCCCACCAGACAGTATATTCCACTGTATTGGGACATACCCATTATAGTCCATAGGTACGGTATAACATTACATTTGACTCTCTCTTTTCTTTCTCCACTCTCTTTATATATATATATATATATATATATATATATATATATATATATATATATATATATATATATATATTTATTTTTACTATGGTCAGTTTTACATTTGGCGCCTATGTGTGTATAGACTAAGTATAAAAACTACCCAGTTTCTGCAACTAATGTTGTGGAGCTGTGACACTAGGGTTGAGACTCTTACATAGAAGTGGGTGGTGTGTGATTTTCTCTTGATCTCACATTTTTCATGTTTTTATGGCCAGTGGATAAAGTTTTGTTTTCTAAGCAACACTCACTTGACTGTAAGGGAACAAAAGAATGAATAAATGAAAACTGTTGAGGGACAAGTGACAACAAAACTGGATATTGTGTATTTCCGCTCACAGCTCTATATTAATGATCACAGTTGTAATTGAAGTACAATTCTGGACCACCTGTTAGTAGGGGCAGACTGTCCCTTGTGGTAGTTTCAATGTTGTCCATTAGAATTGCCAGCTATGTATCATGATGGGATGGGCAGAGAGTTGGTAGGAGGAAGAGTTGATCTATTAGTCCAACATTGCAGAAGTCCGAAGTTTCAGCTGTCTACTTACACAGACTGAGCAGGTGAAGCTCTGAATAAACACCTAAATACATTGGAAACCATGTTCACGTCCTAATTTCTTGCCATAGCACTTATTTTCAAAATAAAATGTAGTTTATCTGTCCAAAGGCTGGACTTTGATCCCAGCCTAGAAGGCCAAAAAAGAAAAGTTCTGATCTTAGGTAGAAAAGAATAATGATTACTGTTATTATTGCCATTATCATAGATGTGATTATTTATATTTTGGTGAATTCAAAATATTGAGTAATTGGTCATGGTTAAATGTAATTGGTGTGATGACTTTTGTGACAACATTCTTCACTTGTGCATCATTCACTGCATCTGTGGTGACATCCAAGATTGGCTATATCTGCATATACACCTGATCTCACTAGGCTTACAGATTTGTCCACCTGTTTGTGATCGTATTCAACAAAAATAACGACAATTTATTTTCAAGACTCTCTGGTTGGGAAATAGCAAAAATATGAATTCTCAATTAGCCAGCTTTTTTCCTTTAGCTGAACTGCTATCTCTTTGGCAGCCACTGAGCCCTTCCTACCCAGCCATTGGACAGCTACTCACTCACTGCTACCTACTTTTCTGCTCTCTGTTGGACCCCAGTATCTTAGACTTCCTGCCTCTCTTTGCTTATATGGATAATGACCGGGGTCCCACTCCCCTATCCAACCACTTGTGTTTGAAACCATCCATTTGGCATTTTGGGTGGTCAAATCTTCTAAAGATTTTACTTCTGTGATTATCTACAATCATTACAACCTTTTATGTTTGCTAATTCAAAGGCAGGCTGGAGACAGAATTGCTGAAAACACTGACACTTAAGTTGACTCAAAGATGGACTGGAAATAACATTCTTATGAAATTCAGATAACTAAGTGGACTTAAAGAAATTTATTTACTTATCTTCTAAAGATGTGTGAGAAATTGTATTGTTATATTGACAGGACTACCCAACAAACAGAATTGATAAAGTTTGCAATAAACAATAAGAAGAGAAAGAAAAGAACAGCAAAAATAATATTAAGTAAGCAAACAATATATGCAAGGCAAAACAACAGTAATATGGCAAAACGTTAACAAACTAAGAACAGTGTGAACACACAAGAGGGGATACGGACAAGTCACTGATGGCAGCATTCTAACTTCAAGACAAGACCGTAACTGAGTCAGATGAGACCAAGAAGTGGCCTATCTTATTGGTTAGGAAAAAATCCCAGCATGCATTTGTGTGGTTTTGTCCATAAATTGAGGAGGGGAAAGTATTTTACAGTCATTCCACTACGGATTGGAACCAACACTAAAGGACCTAATGGCCTTGTCCACATCCTCATCATCCATTTCAATGAGCAAATAATAAAAATAAAAAAAAAAACCAGTCCTCTCTTTTAATTAGTAAAGGAAACAAAAGCCATTTGGCTGGGTTAGTCCAGCTAATTCCAATTAGCAAAGCAGAAGTCATTCACAGCTTTTTCAGACAGCAAAACCACCAAAATAACAGCCAGTCAAGATTTGTCTGACAATGAATATCACATGTGACAGAAAAAAAAAGAGAAAAGGTACAGAGATCTTCTATAAATCTTAGTATTTATAATCTTTTACATTTTGTTGTGCAAGGCTCTGATTGGTTATTCTATTTTCTATGATTTTGTTAAGATTAGCCTAACTCTGAACTTGTGTTATTTCATTTTTAAATGTCTTCTAAAATATTAACAGTTGTTCTTTATATTCACTTATGTAAGAATATCCTAGGGAAAGGTATGAATCCACCTCTTCTCCCTCATCTATGAGTTAATTAATAAGACTTGTATCACTAAAGCATTATTATCCCCAATAATAAAATAAAATTGCAAACAAAACATTTAGATTTAAGCATTAAATAACCCATAGAGGGTAATGTACTGTTAAACAAAAAACAACCAATGCTTATTTTTTCTACATATCTCAAGAGCTATCTATAACTCCACTATGTTGTTAATATTATGATCATATTCAGTTGTGACTTATAATTAAATGTTAGCTTTTTATTTGTACCATGAATTTTCCTTGATTATTTTATTTTTTCTTTCTTTGTTTATTCAATGGAGAATAAAACATGTTTTAATTCAAAATAAATGTTTTTATCTTGAAGCAAAAACCTTTCTTTTTCTTTTTCAAGGTAAGGATTTTGCTTTTTCATGTTTCTTTTCCTTTTTCTTTGTCAGAGGAGCAGCAAAGTTTCTAAGTGCTTCTGTGTATGGTGAGGCTAAAGATGGTTTATATTTGATGGATGATGTCAAATGTGCTGGAGATGAAATGCAATTGCAAAAATGTTCATTCAGTATTCACCATAACTGTGACAAGAATGAAGCAGCTGGTGTAATTTGTAACTTAAATACAGGCCAGTAGAACAAGAAGTTTTCACTTGTTTTTTTTTTAACTTCAAAATGAGTCTCTGCAGATTAATTTGAGCCTGGAAAGGAAAGTTTTAATTTTGTACAAAGAATCAGTTTAGCCTAGATGGGAATTTGTAATGTTTTCAATTAAGGGTTTGTTCTAAATAATAAAAAAGAGGCTCTGGTTGTTCCATCATTTAGTAGAGAGATGTACTACTTGAAAGCACACTGTAATTTATACCAGTTGTCACCAAACTTTGACAAATCACAACACCCTTACTCAATAAGCATTTTTTTCATAGTGACCTAAATCAGAAAATACTGAGCAACAGCATTTATATTTATGTGGTCGCGTTAGTACATAAAAAAGTAAAAATAATGATCTGAAATACATTTAAGTAAATATAAATAGAAAAATTATGAAAAATTGACTGCTTTTGGAAATGATTTGTTTCAAGAGTAAGTAACATTTATTGTTAAAGCAAGTGAATTGGTTATTGATTTACAATATGAAGATGTAGTTTAATAAATATTTTCACTGTAAATTCATCATGAAATTATACAAATTGGGACATAGAGTAAGGGTATGGTTTTTATTTTATACATACATTGTAAATGAATCACCCAAATTAGAGTCAATCCATTGACTTCCTCTGTATGTCAGGATATGAGCATATTAAAATCTTTGAGTATCTTGTAACATCCCTGAGAACAAGCTGTAGCACCCCATGGTACCATAGGTCACATTTTGGGAACCTCTGGTTTATGCCTGTGGTGAAGAGGTTAATATAATGAGTGAAACTAACAATAAGCGTGCCATAATTTCCAGGCCTCAGATGGAGATACATTTCAATGTTTATTATAGGTTTAGTTTTCTTATATAATAAAGTGTTTTCATAACCCAAGAATCCTTAAGTTTCAGGGTTGAAATAAAGAAAACAAATATTGATACCTTATATAACCCAGACAGATCCCTAGACCAGGATGTAGGATATGCCTAACAGTGATATGAAAATACCAACTGAAAAAAAGAAATGCAAAAATTGATATTTTCAATGTATTTTTTCAGGCTGTGAAGACCAATGGATTGCTGGCCCAACTGGTTGTTACCGTTTTTTTAATACCAATATTTCTCGTTATGATGCCGAAAACAAGTGCAAATCAATAAATGGACAGCTGGTAAAAATTGAAACGCAGGAAGAGAATAATTTTCTCAGTTCAATCCTGCGTATGGGGAAAGGTAATGCTGTACACATAATCTATTATATTTTCTTTAACTTTCAGTTTTTCTAGACAGGCTGTCATTTTTAATTTTTGAGCATTCTAGTCATTTCTTGAGTTAGGAAAATTGTATTTCTTTTTTATATAAATAATTATTTTTAATGTTTAAATGATAAAGTAAATATTTATATATGTCTTCACTTGGCCATTTTGTGTTCTTATCTGATTTGGTGGTATCTTAAGTACTATTAAGGTATTAATTGTATGAGGTTAGGTTTATAATTAATTTTTTATTCAATATTGTTTGAATTTGTATGCATATTCCTGTATTCATACATTTACACATACATATACGTATATAGATATACACATGTGCACATACATACACTTCTGTGTATATAAACACACACACATAAACACCTGCACACTTGCCTGTGCTTTGTTATTGATATATAAATTAGTGCTTAAATGGTAAAATGATTTTTTCCTCATATTACATATATACACATAGAGATGTGTACATTTAATATTTGTTTATTTTGTTTATTTTTATTTTATGTTTATTTATATTTGTATTTTTTCTGTGGCACTTATATAAATTTTTTTGTCTGTCAATGTTATTAGCTATGGTAGCTTTATATATTATGTTATTGGTTAAACATTTATTATTAAATGGGCAATTTTCTTTGTTTCTGCAGTTACATTTGATGGATATCATTTCTATTGTTTATGTTGAATATTTTTTATTGTGCTTACTTATTATTTTCTCCATGTTATCCATGCAGCTGTAACTAATTTTGATTGTATTTTTATTGATAATTTGCTGTTTTTAGGGAAGTATTTGTCAATTATTTTAAAGAACATTTTACTTGTTTTGTTGTAGGTTGAAGTGGGGGTATTAAACCAAATTATATTTCTTTTTCTATTGTTTTTGTGTGAATTGTTTTTGTTTTGTATTCTTGTTTGTTTGAATACCAGTGGTTTCTTAGGGCTGATTTATATGTATTTTTATGTTCCCATTGAATATTTTTAAGCTGCTAGAAATTGTTGAAATTCTTTTATTTATAGATATGAGTATTTGTTTGAATACATTGAGTGGGATGTTGGAATTTTTGTTAATGTATATTGGGTTGTTATTTAGTATTCTGTATGGTTTGTATGTTCTGTTGTTTATGTTGAAAGTTATATCTATTAAGTTATTTCTATTTTTTTGATTAAATATAAAAGTGGACATTGAAGTCAGTGCCTAGAAGCAACAGTCTGTTTCATGTTAAATGCAATCACCAGGCCTGAAACAGTAAAAAAAAAATTAAGAGTATTAAAAGATATCTCATATATGTGATATTACAGCTAGGAAAAAAGGGGACATGGGTACTCAGTCTGAGTGACAGCTAGCAATCATTTTATTGCAAGTTTATACAAATGTATTGGCTCTGTCTTAGTCAATCAGTATTGTTGTTATAAATAGTGTCTTGACTTTGTCAGCCAATCAGCATTGTCTTTAAAACATGATATTATACAACGCCCTTCCCCAAGTTTGTATCACTTTTATTTATATTTTATTGTGAGATGGTTACCAACTAGTAATAAACCACCTCTTGTCTTTTGGGGGTTTTACCAGTTGTTCTGAATGTCTCTTTTAATGTATATCAATTAGAGATGCATTTTTAGTGCTTGGTGATGCCGATTCAAATTGGCAGTGTCTGTTCTGCTTTATGGTCAATCGAGTCTCCATAGTAACAATGTAGGATCTTGGTTGAGCCAATGTTCTCTTGTCTTGTCCATACTCCTCCTGGTCTCTTATATAGACTTTTTCTCCTTCCTGGAGCACTGGTAGGGTTCTCACTTTGTACTGGATGTTGAAATTTCTTGCATATTTCTCCCTTTATATAGATTCTTTATTGGCTATCTTTTTCTATTGATTACTTGGGGTAGTAAGTTGCTAGGGACTATTGGTAATTTTGTCCTGAGCTTCCTGCCCATGAATATTTCACTCAGAGTAGCTCTGTTCCTCAGAGGGGTTGACTGGTATGCAAGAAGTCCTTGGTAAGGATTTATATTTCTTTGGAGAATATTCTTTACTATTTGCACCACTCTATCCGCTTCTCCATTGGACAGTGGATATTGTGGTGAAGAAGTAATGTGGGTAAAACCCCAATATCTAGAAAACTCCTGGACTGCCAACTACTACACTTGGGCCCATTGTCCAATATCATGGTGTCCAGTATTCCATGAGCTACAAATACCTCAGACATGGATTGAATTGCTGCTCCTGAAGTGGTCTCATGTAGGTGTCGCACCTCAAACTACTGACTACAATAATTGACCGTAATGAGGAATTTATTTCTGAATTTAAACAGATTTGCCAATTTAGATCCATGGATTATTGTGTGGGAATGACAGTGGCATTAGGATCTCCTTTGGGATGGGCCATGTCTTTGCACTTATCTGACACTTATTTACCATTGCCTCAATCTGTTTCATTTTCAGAGGCTACCAGACTGGATAGCTTGCACACCCTTGACTTTTGGTAATTCCAAAATGACCTTAGTGGATATCCTCTAGTATTTCTTGCTGTTGAGATGGGAGTATGACTATTCTGTTATCATACATTAATAACCCTTGTGTGACTGTCAGGTGCTACTTTTTTCCCAGAATGACTTCAGGGAAGGCTCAGATGCTATAAATAATTGAAGGCTCTTCCTGTAGGCAATAAGTTTTTATTAGGCTGCAGATTGTGTCATTTTCTTAACCCAGCTTTATCTCCTTGAACATGTGTCACCTTGAGGTAGTACCTTGCCATCCAAAGTTGAAGTCGCAAGATTCTTGGTGGAAGTTTGGACAGGTCTTTGCTAGAGAATAGGAGTACCAGGTGGCAGTTGTTTTGATTGTCTTCAGGATGTAGCAAGCAAATTTTTAACATACCTAAGTGAAATTTGGAAATGACTACTTACCAAATCCCAACACCTGCTGCTATGTTGCTGATAGGGGACATTGTTGAAAACTAAAAAGACTTTGAAAACTCGTGGGGATACTATGTATTGACATGAATTTTCTGGCAAAATTAAGATGCCAATGTTGGAGAATGAGTTGCAGCTACATTTTTTTTAAAGTAGCCAAACAAGAGTATTGAACATAAGATAATTTTAAATTATACAGTTTTTCAATAAGGTAATTTAAATTTGTACTTCCTTTTTAGTGTTTGTTTCCTTGTGTTCATTTTTCTTCCTCTGAGTGTTCTTTTTTTTTTCTTGTTGCCAAATCTTCCTTATTCTATAGCTCCATGTTCCTGACTTTCTTCACTCCTTTCTGTCTCCATTAAGTTGTTTCAATGTATGAATTTACTTTGTTTTGACAGATTCAATATTGTAGGTTGTCTCTGAATTAATTTTCGGTATTATAGCTAGGAAAAGAAAAAGACACTGGTACTCAGTTCAAGTGACAGCTAACAACTGTTTTATTGCAAGTATATACAAATGTATTGATTCTGTCTTAGCCAATCAGCATCTTCTTTACAGATAGGGTTTTGACTGTGTGTTAGCCAATCATCATTGTCTTGTACAACAATATAGAACATTATATTAGTTTAAAAAAACATGCGATAGCTTTGAAGATATTCCTTGTGATTAAAAGAAAAAACATAATAGTTAAATAACTATTGTTCCACTGTGAAGCATCTTCTGATATTTATTAAAAAAGTCCATAGTTATTGGGCATCTAGTCTATATGAGTAATTGTTTTTTTAGACAAGCTTGTTAACCCCAAAATGAGGTTCTCTTTTTTTTGTATTGCTCTGTTGGCGAGGTGTAAAATACACTGACTGTGTCCTCTACCCACCAAAACGAGTTACTTACCAAGTGGATTTTTTGGATGCACCACAACCTGTGTCTGCTTATGGACTCAAGTATTAACAAAAACAGATTTTGACATTAAATAACCCCACAGGGGTTGATATGTTGCAAAATTAATTCACCCAGAACTCATTATGTGCTGAGCTTAGTATGAGACACCCAGTATGAATTGAATTCTCTACAGCAGTAATGGTCGCTGATAATAATTTTCTAACTTTTACTCTATAGTAGGTACCTTCACTGATTCGTTAAAAAATGAGCATGCCATGATGAAAAAATGTCCCAAACTTAATAGAAACAAACTTTTATCATCAAAATCTTTGTTATTATTAAGAGGAAAGACCAAAGGATTTTTTAGTTTATTAAATTATACTTTTTTATCTTTTTAGAATGTTTGAATTTTGGTTAAAAATCTGTCTTTTCTTGCATTAGTGGTGGTGGGGGGGACTAAAATTAGGATAGGAATTTCTACCATCTTTTTTGTAGTGAAAAACACATTGATTTGGAAATTCTTGAAAAAAATCAAATAATTGTTGAATTTTAATGAAACTGTCATGACTTATTCACAAATGAATGAAATTATTTTAGAAATGTTTCTTTTTTACAAAATATTGGCAAAAGCATGTTTTTTGTTTTTTACATCTGTTACCCCCCCACCTTTTTGTGCCATTTACTGTTTATATTAGTCATATACAGAACTCCTTGAAGAATTTAAATCAATTTTTTTGTAAAACAGGATTCTTAGTTAGCAAAACTTGTTCTGAATTGTAAAATAAAAAATGCAAGAAAACTAAGACATTATTTGATTAGAAATACTTTTAATTGCTTTTATGAATAAAATATGATGAACACTATTGTCTTGCAAAAAAACTTTTTTTAATGAATAATGAATTACTACAAAAATTGTTTTTAGTTTTTAAAAATTTTAATTAGAATAATTTATTAAGTTTTAGATCTTAAAAATGTCTGTATATCAATACAGAAATTTTACTGGTTAGGTGATATTGTTATTAAGTAAAAACTATATTTACTAATCATAAATGAAAAAGCTTTGTACAATTCACTCTCTCACCCCAATATTTTAAAAGGAATTGAGAATTTTTCTGTGTGTGTGTGTGTGTGTGTGTGTGTGTGTGTGTGTGTGTGAATGTACCTATGTTTGTAAATAAATACAACCATCCATACACAGCATTATCAGAATATAAGAGCAATAACTATAGTAAATTTAAAGCCAAAGTACCTAAAATTCAATAAAATATTAGATAACGGTGAATATTTTCCTAAATTTCTTTGGGAACCTGTTTATTTTTGAGAAAATGCAAGTTTAAAAGTAGAAGCAAGGAAAGTGGCTCTCTAGTGAGGGCTAGATTTACGATGAATGTATAATGTCAACCTAGATTTGTGTTTGATATTGACATCAAATATTCAGTTTACAATGTGAATGTACTTCTAAAGTAGACCATACAAAATACATTTTTCAAGAAAAATATTAATTTTAACTTTACTGAATCTTTGCAGTTAAAAATGTATTATTGTCATTATTCATGTGTGTGCAGTTTGATTTTCAATGGCATTGGATTGGTGATCTTTTGTTTACATTAATATGCTAAAAAAAATCCGAATCTACTTCCTGATAAGTTTCAAATGAAAAAAAATGCTATGATGAGAAGAAAATATTTGTGGGAGAAAATCTCTTTAGTAAAATTTCATTTCCAAATGTGCAAATATTTGTCTTTCACTGATTCTAATAATAAAAGAAAAATAATAGTTTTATGCTGAATGATTGCTAAAGCTAATTGTTACTGTTCAAGATAAATCTGTAGAACAGAAAAAAAGATAGCCATGGATTCAGTCAGTATGTATGCTAAAAATTAGAAATACCTGAAGCAGTCAGGCCATGTGTAGTAAACAGATCTTCCCAATTAAGGGAATTAAAAATTAATAAAACAATGAATTCAGTGTCAATAAATTTTGTATAATTTTTTATTATTAAAAGTTATAACAGTGAATTTAATCTTTTAATGACAAGTTTTAGGTAAATAAATTAGTTAAATTTGAATTTGACCTAATTATTATTTATTTAAATTCATCTATTTTGATACATATTCTTGTTTTAAAAATTCCACATCTGCTATGACATTCCTTGAGATCTTAAAGTGGTAAAATAAAAAATTCAAATGACATAGATTGACTTCATTTTGATAGTGATTTTCTGTGCATAGCTTAGATGTGGCACAAGGCTGAAAGTATGTGGCAACCAGTGAGGATCGAACTCACTATTCAGTCATAATCAATCCAGTGAGACAAGATTGCTAACCATGTTGATGTGCCCAATTGACTTCATTCTGATTGAAGGAGGGAAGAAATAGTAAAATAAATGTTATTTAACCAAATTGATGTTTATATAAGAATGACTGTAAAAAAAAATGACAGCAGATTTTTCTATCATTTGCTTATTGTTATCATCCAATTATCGTTAATTAAAAGGTGCTCCCAATAATTGTATATTTTCCTTCTTATTGGTGAAAATTCTTTGTCTTGTAGAAAAGAATTACTGGCTGACTGATGGAATAAAGGAACAAAATTGGATTTGGAAAACAGATGGAAAACCAATTTCACCTTCTTTTTGGTTTCCAGGTAATTTTTTTTTTAACAATGATATTCACCTCGTACACGACCCAGGGGCCACTCAAGATAGATATTTATAAAGTTAGAGGCACAGTTTATGCAGATATGTGGGGAAGATAACAGTTAACCCTAGACTTGAACAGGTTAAAAGTGTATTGATCAGGGAAGCATCCTCTTGGGAGTCAGTTCCACAAAGCAGGAGTTTGTGGAAAGAAGCTATAATAGCTGGTCTTACCTGTGAAGATTAGAACTAGTGGAACTAAAGAATGTAGTTTGTCTTAGTACTTTCCATAGAAGTGGCAATAGAGCAGTGAGAGGCTTGCAACGTTTTGCCTGAAAAAGGGGTTGTAGGGTGGAAAATAATTTCTCACCGACACTGAGACAATTCCGAAATCTGTCGAGACTAAAAAGTGAAGACTGCAACTCATACCCATATATAGCAACAATACTCCATTTTTTGGTCTGATCTGCTCTTGGTAGAGGATAACAGAAGGAGTCAGGTACTTATTAGAATAGTACAGGGAAACAACCATTTTTCCATTATCTTTCATGATGGATCATATGTACAAGTTCCACTTGAGATTAAATCTGAATAAGTGCTCAAGGCACTGGGCCTCCCTGAGGGAACATATATTTATTGTGATTCAGAGTCCGATTTGTGATAATGGAATGTAACTAGCTTTGTTTTTGAGGCATTGAATGTAATTAGCCAGTTTTTCCTTCGCTAAGATGTTAGAGCTAGGTCAGAGGAGAAATCAGCTGCCAATTTCTGATCATCTAGAGTTTTGGAGGTGTACCTATATACCATTGTATCATCAGCATGGGTATTCACAAATGATCAGAGTATACTCTTAGGCAAATCATTTATGTAAAGTAGAATGAGGGTTGGTACGAGAAATGACTCATGGTGGATTACAGCATTGATTGCTAGGGCTTTATAATTGAAAAGACTCTTTGTGCAGTAATCCTTTATGCCACTCTTTGTCAAAGTCTGTTGAAATATCTAATGTGATAGTCCTTGAGATGTATTTGTTTTTTAGTGCCTCACTGATTCTGTAAGTTATGGCAGTTGAGCCAATTGAAACCAGTGCTGCTTGTCACTCAAGAGGTTATTTCTATTGAGGTGATCAACAACCTTCTTGTTAGTTATAGCTTCAAAAAGTTTCCTAATGACACTAAGGAGGCTGATGGGTCTGTACTGAGAAAGAGATGAGCACTCACCAGTGTTCTTGAAAAACCAAGAATATACTTGACACTTTCCACACTTGGAAAGGATTTCTCCTTCAAGCAGTGGTTAAATAAATTTGCAAAGATCATGAATAATTCCAGGTTGATATTCTTAAGGACAACCACTTGGATCTATTTATTTACACATTTAATTTTAATATTTTATGTTGTTTTGTTTTTTTATTTTTTTTTGTTTACTTTATTTTGAATGGTGGAGTACAGGATGGGTATGTAATGGTCATCAGCGTGGAATTGGAGAGCCAAGTACGAATCCCTGCTTTGTCTGTTCTGGTCACTTTTGTGCTAACACACTTGCGAAAGGAATGAATCTGTCTCTTTTTTTTTCTGTCCCAGTTATGCATTAAGTAGCTGGAAAGACTGGGCTCTTGAGACTTGAATGGTAGCTGGCTTAGGAGAAAAACAACCCTCAATTCAAAACTGGAGAAAACAACAGAAAATTATTCCACTCTCTTTCCTGAGAATGTCCTGGCAATTTATATATATTGTGGTTTAGTATGTTGATCCATGTCAAGAGTGACAATGTGTGTAACAACATTTTACAGATATTACCACCTCATTGATTTTCTATGACCAACTCTCTTGTTGACCCTTTGTCAAAATTGCCTGTGGAGGTAAAAGGCTTTGTCTGCTGCTGTTACCTTAACTGGTAAGGTATTTATGGGAGAGTGCTTTGCCCAAGTACTCACCATTTATCTTGATTGAAGCCTTGTTAAAATTTACTATGGGAGTTCAGCTTCTGTCATTTGTTGTCTTATCTAATACCTGAGTACATTATGTGAAAGTGGTTTGCTCAAGTATTCTCTCTCTCATACTTTTTTCTCCTTCACTGATCAAGGCAGAGCAGAGACATGATAATTTTGGTCAAGATCTATGGTTGTAGGACTGAGGACAAAGAGAAATGTAGTCATGTTTTTTTTTTCCAAGAGCATTTGTGCTAACTGAATATTAACAACTACTGAGTAGTTTTATTTTAATTTTATTTATTTTATCATCAACTAGAGAAATGTTAAAAAACAAACCTAACCTTGTATAAAAGTAAATTTTATTGTTGAAATCTTTGTGGTATTAATAAGAAGAAAGAGTGATTTTTATGATATAAAAATTATTTTTGTAGATTCTGGACATGTGGAGATATTTATGAACATTTCTAGTGTGAAAAGTGGTTTACCTGTAATTTACATGAGAAAAATTTGAAGCCTTTGATTTTCAAAAAGATAACAAAAATCATCAAATTATTAAATTTTAATAATTTTTTTGTTAAATTTCTTAAGAAGTTTCTATTCCAAGTTTAAGAAGCAGGGGGGAAGCAAAGCATGCAAACAATGTAAGTAGATAACAAATAAGAACCAAAATGAAAAATATTCAATGTGTGTTGAAGAGAGACTGAGGATTTTATTCTTTTCTTGACTACATGTGTCCTCCAGTTCCCATGCTCAATATCAATACATGGCAAACCCTTTACAAAAGGGTAATCCCTACTTAGTAGGCATGGTAAAAAGGTGACAACTCATCTGTGTTAACACTTTTCTTGGGTTAAAAATAAATTCTAAATACTTTCAGTAGAAATTTTCTCCATCAGAAGAACTGACAAGCTCAAGTAGGAGTTCAAAAAATGTTTCTTTTTCAATATTTGAATAATTGAATTCTGTAGCTATTAATATTCTGGACAGGTCCATCACCAGGTGACTTTCCTGGGATGATATATATAAAATGTTCATTTTCATCTGTAGTTAATGTAACATCATTTTTGTGGTATAATATGGGGGTAAGAGCTATCAGCTACTGCTGCCTTAAGTAGTAAGGTATTGATGGAACAGTGGTTTACTCAAGTGCTCACTCAACAGCTCTCTTGATTGAGTCCTTGTCAGTTGCTGCCTTAACTAGTAAGGTATTTGTGGGAGAGTGGTTTACCCAAATGCTCCCATTTTCTTTTTCATCATCAATCAAAACATACCAAGGACATGACATTTTTGGCCATGATATGGAGCAATAGGGCAGAGGATAAATTGAAATTCAAATCATTTTATCATGGGCATTTGGGCTAATTGTATACAAACATCTGCTGAGAGAATTCAAACTGTTTATATACCATTTTCCTTGGTATTATCTCAAACCACCAGTTTATTTTGTTTGTATCTATTATTAACTTGAGAAGCCTGTTTATTACATACATCCGTTCATTTCCACACACCACCTCATGGATACCAATATCCACAGATGTTCAAGTCCCTTATATAAAATGACGTAGTCTTTACATATGACTTGTGCACAATCTCTTGTATACTTTCAATCATATCTACATTATATAAAATATTTAATATACTGTAAGTGTTATGTAACTAGGTGTTATACTGTAGGCCTACCTACCTGCTTAAATCTCATTCCATGAAAGCCTTGAGCCCATGAGAACCATCTTACTGCTCTAACTTACATGGTCTTGGTAGAGTATTGCAACATCCTCCAATGCCAGATTGATCTGCTGGCGGTCCTGACAGACAACATCTTTCCAACAGTTGTGTGGCCTGCCAAGAGGTTGTCTCCAGTCAGCAGATGGTGTGCTGAACCGGTAGATGACTCTGGTAGGGAGGTCATCAGGTTGTCGCTGGACATGACCAACAAACACAGTGCAGAGGATGTTTGGGTGGTGGATTCGCTGGCAGAACTCTTCGTTGGGCATGAGATTGGACTAGTGTACCTAATGGTCCTGAAGACACGAGACTTGAAGTCATGGATGTGAGAGGTGAGGGTCTAACTAAGAGGCCTCTCAGAAAATCTGCAGCCAATCCACATCTGTTGATCTCTGTGATGAGGTTGCTGGTTTTGGAAACTTTTGAGGCCAGGTAGATGAAAGATGTAACAAACTCAATGGGGTCATTGACATTGATGACGGGCAGTGTATGGGACCATCTGCAGACTGAACATCCCATAGAATATCTCTATCAAGGTTGACCATGAATTTTACTGCAACAATGAGATCATGAGGCTGCTCGTAATGAGGGCCTCCACCATGGTGCCCATCGTCACCCTCTGAAGAAGGTCACCCACATGAAGTTCAGAGACGGTAATGTCATCACCTCCAAGGATGCCTGCTTTGCCTGCTGGAGTGAGCACTTCTGGAAGCACTCCTCCTCCTTTTACTAAGTTGTAATATCAAAATTATTTTACAATCTAGTTAGTGTTAAGTCATTTGACTAAATATTTAAGTCATTTCATTAACTTTTAATAGCAAAGTCATGTTGTGAAACTTTTAGATGCAGCATTCTCACTAGGTGCCTGTGGATCATGTAGTAGCAAGTCTCTTTAAACCACCAGTACCTTCTTCAGGACTTTATCAACCCCAGCACTGTTGTGGTTTGTCTACAGGAATGGGGCTGGTTTTTTGGTATGTTTCAGCTTTGTAATGATTTTATAATATGGCTAAGAACCCACTCAAAAAAAAAAATAAATGAAAATAGGGCCCTGTTATCATAACTACTGTCTGATAATGAAGCATGTTGAAGCAGTAAGAAATCTTCTCAATGATGCATATTAATCTACACAAATGTCTGTTTGTATTCTTTTGTTCTTTTAGGATGGGAACCTCAGTCACAGTTTCCAAAGCCCAGCAATAATACCCTTAAGAGATGCCTAGCATTGGCCAATGCTTTTAAATACAAGGACTCCAAATACTTGTCAGAATATTTCTACTGGGATAATATCAATTGCAACAATGTTGGTAATTTTATTTGTGAAACTGAAAAGATGAAAACACCTTCTGCTGCTGGTAAGTGAAAGAAGACACAACTATATATCTAAACCTATTCATGTAGTAAGTCTGTCTGGAGAATATTCAAACATCTAATATTAACAAAAAATAACTTCCATATAGCAATGATACTTTTGAAAATAATTGTCTTGGATTCTCACACACTCATCCTAGAGTCCTTAAATCAGTCTGCAAATTCATTTTTTGGTGTGTGGCCTTCAGCTGCCCTATTGCATATTTCTTAATCTCATTGCCTTTTCAGTGGTGGTTTTAACTTTGGGAAAAACTGGAAGTTAACAGACCTAAAAGGTGCAATGTTTAACCAAAAATACCATGCAAATGACTTTGTTCATCTAATTGCTCAGTCATTGTGAATGTGGCAGTATCATAGTGTACATACTCAGTTGGTGGAATCTCACTGCCTACTGAGTAAGCCTCTGGGAATCTATTCACGCATGCACAGTAAGGTCCCTTCTGATTAGTTGCCATGTTATGTCAAGGCTCTTGAGATATTCAAAATTGATCTTGTATGATTAAAACAACACCTAAAAACATCCTGGCATTTAAATATCAGCACCTATGAAAAAATAAGGATCTTTTTTTTCATATTTTTCCAACTTCTCAGTTTTTTTACTCTGCAATTCAAGACAATTTGTAGATGGTGATGAAAGCAATGATTTTTCTGAGAGTAGCTGACAAAATACATTCCAGAATTTGTGTGACACATTGACATTAATAGTATAAAGGATCCAAACTTGGGGGGTGGGGTAGGAATATTTACATTTTCGTTTAAATTTTCCTATGCTCACCTAAAAAATGTCAAGCCTAAGAACAAAAAAAGTAATGTAAAAAAAATATCCCATTCCCAAGTAATTGATATTTTTCTAAAACCAATGTTTTCTCTAGTATGATGAAGGTAAAATCCGATCATTTTTTTTATCCTTTCTTGGTTGGGTTGAGACATTTTCACCTCACCTTACATTTGTCTTTCGGAGGCATTTTATTATATTGGCTTTTAACATGAGAGACACACTTAGAAATATTGTATAACTTTTCTTATATCTATTTTCAGAGTGCTACACTGGAAATGGTGCTGATTACAGAGGTAGTAAGTCTGTAACTGAAAGTGGCATTCATTGTGACCAGTGGACGAGATCCAGAAAGCTAAATCCTTCAACTCATCCAAATGCTGTAAGTTATCTCCCTTCGTTCATATTAGCATATTATTCAACTATGTAATGTATGCAGTAGTATCAAAAAGGTCTTCTGATTTCACTGATGTGAAAGAGCTGATAAGAATGTATGACAATGATCCTCAGAAATGACGTCACAATTTTTTCCCACAGTTCCTTGTTTTTGACTGATGATCAATTGCTCTGAATTCTTAACATCTTGAACTGACACTTAATCAGCTTTTCAATGTGTGTGTGTGTGTGTCACACAAAACTTGTGTTCGACCCAGAGAATGGTCAGTAAAAGCCTGAGAATATATTTCAAGGACTTCAGTAGCAAATTTGTTGAGCTTCATGCAAAATTTGGGTATAGGCATGTTACTCAAATTTTTCGACCATTATAAAAAAGCACAAAGTAATTCCAGCACAATATTACAAAACCCTGTGTAATAATTGAACATGAATCCATTGCACATCTTGGCCAATCAACATACTAGGCTATATATCTATGAGTTCATTTTGTATCTTGTATACACTTTGCAATCAGTGTTTTGTAAATTTGTCAGTTGGAGGTTATTATAAAATGGAAACCATGCCAGATATTCTCTTGCTGTAAGTGAAAAAATCCATGATCAATTGTTTTTATTATTATGAAAACTTAAGGGATGGATGGGAGAATTTGAGGTCTAAAATATAAATTTTGTATTTAAATCTCCATGTGCCTGCTTATGTACATTTCATAAATCTTCTAACATATTTCACCCAAAAGGCTGCTAGCAACAGATCAGGTTTTAGCCCTATTGGTGTTCCTGTTTCAAGGAATTCTTTTGAGTGTCAAGGAGTTAACTCTCACATACCGTCTTCCTTACACATCTTGGTTTGGGATGTGATTTTATAGAAGTACAAGAGCTGTAGTAGTTTTTAAAAATTTACCTTAGAAAGGAGAAACATTTTAATATATTCTAATGCATTTTACATACACACACACACATTATTTTTATTATTTCAAACTTTATTTCATTTATCAGCATGCATACTTGAGAAAACCTAATACATTAAATATGCCCTTGGGCAGGAATTGAACCTGCGCCCCCTTTGCAGGGGGAAACCTCATCTAATCTGGTGTGCTTTGACCACTTAACTACAAAGAGCTTCACAATCAAGTAAGGTTCAATATTGATTTTAAAGCACATACATTCATTCAGATTTTTCTCAAAAGTCATACCTGATCAGTTTCATATTCTAAATCTAAACAATTCAATTTCTTAAGAATTAATGGATTTTATTTTCTCAAGCTCACAAGCAGGCAGTTGCAATAAATACTGTTTAAAATAAATTTTTCTTTTAATAAATAAATAAAATTAAATAAATTACATAAATAGGGGTATCCATTAAAAATAATGTTTGAAATAATAAAAATATGCCGGAATAAAAAATAAAATCTATTGTGGATAAATCAAATAACTAGATATTATCAACTGTATATACATGCGTTAGCATGCATACACTGATAAATGAATAAATATTTCCTCAATTTAATATAAGGTGTAAACAAAACAGTACTCAATATGGTTAGACAGAGCTAAGATATAAATATACATATACATTAAGTGCAACTTAAAGTTTTGTTGTTTTACCAACTCATCAGGCATGAATTATTACTTTTGACTTTAAAAAAATATTGGGTTTCATGGGAGGAATGCTAAATTAAAGGCAGATTCAAAGCTGAAATTTAATATAAACTAAATATAATATTTGGGTGTAAATACAGAATGTATAGTGTAGGTAGGAGGCTATTGTAAATGAAGAAAAAAAAAGCAAGTCTAAAGGAGGAATGCCAGGTAACTGAAGTAATATAGACGTTAAAATGGTTAAAAGGGGTAATCAGTCTGTAACCTAAAATATGGGAAGGGTATGTAATATTCGGATTATGTATTTATCCAGAATTAAAATATTTTAAGAGAGATTTCTTTCTGTGATTACAAGCTAACATGAGTTCATTACATTTATTAAGTAGATTTTGGTCATTAATATTCTTGAGGATGAATCTTTCTTCCAGCAAACACAGGTTGCATTGATCGCCACAGCTGGAAAAGGGTGTAGTTTTGGTGACAAAATTCCAATTTACTACTGGTGTATAGTTATCTGTTTTAATATTCCAGTAAAATCTGAGCATGTCATGGAATTTTCATATTGCCTATTGTTAAGAGTCATTTTATGGTGATAAAATCTTGTTTTCCAGTTGCTAAACCAAAATAAAATTTTGTCTTGCCATTATGTTTAATGCTAGTCTTGTAGATGACACTTTTATACATACATTTATTGTTTGTCAGACAGTTAATGCCTTTTTGATAATTACACTTTTTTTCTGTGTTAATATTGCTATTGGGGTTGTTTAAGTATTTGTTTTAAAGTTACGTTATTATGCTGTGCTATATGTTGCTCAAGGTTTCTAGTGCAGCTGTAGCTAATCTTAATATTGTTCTTAGTGAAGATTTTGTTGAGTAAAGGGTTATGTCAAAAATGTTTGTGGATTAAATTAAGGAAAATCCTTCCGATGTTAGTTTTGACATTAGTGTTAAAAGGTGGGTTAAACCAAATTATGTTGCATTTTCTATTCTTACGTTTATTATTCTTATATTTATTATTGGCATTTTTACAAATTTTTGGAATGTATTCTAGTTTAACTTTGTGTTTACTTTTATTTAGTGCATCTACATATTTAGTTTTATATTTGTCAAAAATAATTTGGTTGCTGGAGTTAGTTGAGAGTCTGTTGTATAGATTTGTGCAAGTTGTTTAAAATTCCAGGTGGAATTTTATTTCTGTTCCACAGCCAATAACTGGAAAACAAGATTTTTTAATTTTAATCTTTAAGCTTGCCTTTTTTCCTTCATTTACAATAGCCTCCTGCCTACACTCTACATTCTGTATTTATACCCGAATATTATATTTAGTTTATATTAAATTTGAGCTTTGAATCTGCCTTTAATTAAGTGTTCCTCTCATGAAACCCAGTATTTTCTTTTTAAATCAAAAGTAATAATTTGTGCCTGATGAGTTGGTAGAAGAGCAAAACTTTGTTGCACTTTGAATGTAGGTATTTATATATATATGTAAATGAGGTTCTGCTATGAAAGTAGAACATCACAGTGAATGCCAGTTGGAGTTACCTTCTCTTGACGTGATAACGTGTATTCCAGAGAGTACTCTGCTTCATAACTTTATATATATATATATATATATATATATATATATTACAAATAAAAGTATTTGTCCACTTATTACTACAATTTTGCCCTGCTGTGCTCTTCAGGTAAATACAAATATAAAACCAAATCACCTGTATCCCTGTTCAAAGGAGTTTATATATTTTGGTGTATACTAAATTTGCATACTTTTCATATTTAAATAGTTAATTAATCAAGTGCCATATATGCTAGTAGATATTTTCTTATATGTATATATGTAGTCAAAACTTTCCTTCTTTTATTCAGCAGATTCTGTTACTCGGAGGAAATAGTTGGAGCTTGTTTCTCTTTCTGGCACATTCTGTTAAATGCTCCCCTCCTCCACTTTATAACCACCTGTTCCTTTCACTTTTGCCTGTTTAATAATTGTGTAGATACATATTTTCTCCTCTGTTTCATTCATATTTAGATAGGGCAGTGTTGTTTTTGTATTTTTCCAAATTATAGAAGGTTTTATAATTATAAAACTAGTGTTTGAATTATTTGTAGAACTGGTATAGAATTTGTCTAGGATGGTTTTGAATCTTACCACCACTATATAGACAATGATTTTTTTCTAGGCTGTTATATCTCGTGCCAGATATAATAAACAAAGTAATCCGAATGTAGGTTTTCAATAATAAGTTTATAATCGGATGTAGTACAGAGACAGAGTCGAGAGTATGCTAACCTCAATAGGTATTACAAACGAAGTCGCCCCCGACCGCCTGCTGTGGTCGTACTTAATCGGCAAACCGTCCGTCCATTATCGTGAATGGGGAAGTTGGGTTATACCATCACAACATAGGCAATCATCATTGAGAGGACAATCTTCTAACTTTTTACAATTTCAACTGCTTTGGCTGTTCATTAAGTGATTATTCATTTTTTTTTTGTTACACCTTTTAATTAGTTTTTCTTTATTAGACATACAAGTATAATTTAGTTATACTCTATTTTTATTAAATTCTTTATGTAATACACAATCTTACAGAAAAGGTCTTCCTAATATAGTAAAATCTTTTTATCAATATTAGTTTTCATTTCTCAATTGAAGGGTGGTGTAAACCAAATTATATTTTGTTTTCTACCAGCTTTCTTTTTTTTCTGTTTCCTACGTCTCTTACTTATCCAATTTTTTGTATTTCAAATGAACTCTTTACTCCTCATTATTCAAATCTGTTTCATATTCTTCTTTAATACTACTGAATATGTAACTGATTTCTAGACATTTTGTATTTGATACTGTTGGGATTAGATTGATGGGATGGTTTGGTAAAACTTGTTATGTCTTGAAAATTCACACTGGTCAGCCAATGATGGCTTTGGTTGGAATGTCGATATCATACATGGATGCTGTATAAAAGTATACAGGGATGATTGCCTTTCGAAATAATGAGAAAAAATAATGGCTGAAAATAACAAGAAGGTTTATTAATTACAGGATTACAGAGATAATTTAACTCTTCCTCTTGACATTAAAGACAATGATTGTTTTGGTGTAAAATGATTGTCCTGGTGGAAAATTTCATTAGAAACAAAGAAAAGAGTACTGAACTGTTATGTGATATATTCTTCTGTATGGCAGCAAATGCTGGAAAATCTTCTCAAAGATGAAGAAGAGATTTAAAGCAACAGAAATATGGTTCTACAGAAACAGAAGGATGCTGAGGATACCATAGACCGAATATGTGAGCAATAACAAGGTTTTGGGGAGAATGGAAACAAAAAGGAGACTTATACTTAACATCAGGAAGAGGCAGTTGAAATTTCAGGATCATGCAATGAGGAAGGAGGACTTGGAAAATCTGATACTCATGGGACAGATGCAGGGAAAGGACAGAGGAAAGCAACATGTGACATACTTGATGGGCTTGAGCAAATGAATGGCAGAGCAGGATTTGGAAGAAATAACAAAAAGACAAAACATTAAGAGCTGCAAGGGACAGGAAGATGTGGAGGGCCATGATCACCTACATGCTGAAAGGACATGACACATAAAAGAAGGAGGTTGATCAAGGGATGCACACATGTACATTTTGTACTCAACATGACAATATGCTGCACTCATGTTTTTGTGTGTCATCATAAGTTTCATTCATTTTATCGTATTATTGTAGAACTTTTTTTTCTTGGTAAAATTTAATTGTTGTAATTATTTCATTAACTTCAAAGAAAAAAAAGAAACTATGAACTTTTTTTTTTTCCCTGTACAAGGCCTGGGGTCCACTTGAGGTAGAGGGTTACATTAAGGTGAAGTTTATGTAAGTAGGAGGGGAAGTTAACTCCAGACATAAATTCTTCAGAGTCTATTCTACAAAGCAGTAGTTCGTAAGAAGTTATTTGAGTAGAACTTACTTCTCACTGATGGAATATGGAGAGGATATGAGCTACACTTTTTAGTGGCATGGTGGGTCCTAGCTGTGAAGTTTAGACCTGGTGGAACCAAGAAATGTAGTTTGAGAACTTTTCATGGGAGTAGTGATAGAGCAATGAGAGGCTTGCCACATCCTGCTTGTGAGAGAGAGGTTGGAAAATAATTCTTCTCCAACAAGAACTCTGAGACACTTTTGAACTCTGTCAAGCCTGGAGAGTGTGAACTGGGCAGTTCCCGCCCAAATATGACAACAGTACACCATTTTTGTCCTGATCTGGATCTTATAAAGGTAGAGAAAAGCATTAGGAATTAGGTACTCACTGGAGTGGCACAGGGAGCTGATCATTTTACCTGCATCTTTTGTGATGGATTATCATAGCAAAAGCCACAAGATTTTTTTTTTTTTTTTTAAGCAATTCAACCCAAGTAAGGAAGGAAGCCACTAGCATGCAAGGGGTTACAGAGAGTTGGAGCGAGAGCAAATAGGAGTGATAGAGGAAAGGATGAAGAGAAGGATAGGGGATAGATCAGGGCATCTGGAGATGTCGATTGACATTACATTTGAATAGTTGGAGATTATAGCTATCAGGAAAACAGAAAGAGGGAAGGGAGTTCCACAGGTGAGAGGTGCAAGACATGAAGCTATTGGAGTAGAAGAGACCGTGACATTTAACAGTTTCGACAGTGAAATGGTGTAAGCCAGATGCCAGCCTAGTAGAATGCTTAAATTCATGAAGTTTGGGAACCAGCGAAAGCAGCTCATCCGAGCAGTTACCATGAAAGTATTTGTAAAAAGACAGAGGGAGGCGACAGCATGTCTGTGAGAGAGTGACTGCAGACGAGATGCCAGATCAGAGCCAGTTACCTTGCATATCCGTCTCTGGATCATATCAAGAACCTTGAGAAACATAAGGGGCACCAGACCATATATGGCAGCAACTCCATGCAAGGGTGAATGGTTGATTTGTAGATTTGAAAGATCGACTCCAGCAAGAAAAATTTCTTGGCAGGGCACAGGGAGCCAACTTTCCTTATGTTTGTTCCATCTCAGGTCAGCAGTCAATGGGAGGCTGAGTAGTTGCAAAGAGGAGCTCTCAAGAAGTTGAGCCTCAGACATACTAATGGGGAGCAGAGATGGATCTCTGTGGTGAGTAATAGAGAGCAGTTTTGTTTTTGAGGCGTTAAAGTTAACCAGCCAATTCCTGCCTCAGTTCACAACCAATTAGAGATCTTTTTCGAGACAAACAGCCAGGTTAGTTTTGTCAACAACATTAGATTATTTTTGAGACAGGAGTAAATTGTAGTGTTGTCCACGTAGATGCCTACTTGTGAATCTATAACGTCAGAAAGATCGTTGATGAAGATAAGAAACAGTATGGCCTAGGATGGAGCCTTGGGGAACACCTGTGTTCGTGGGATAGGAGCTGGAGTAGAATCCGTTGAGAACAACCTTCAATACACGGTTTGACAGGAATGATTTTAGTAAGTCAAACAATCGACCTGAAATTCCATAACCCTGAAGCTTGCAAAGAAGACCGGCATGCCAAACCCTATCAAATGCTTTGGAGATATCTAGAGCCACAGCATGAGCTTCTCCGTTATTATGAAGAGCTTGATAAACAATTTCATTGATGAACATAAGCACATCAGCTGTAGAACCGGCAAAGCGGAAACCATATTGCTTGTCGGAGAGCAGATCATGGGATGTAAGGTGCTTAACCACTTCAGCGTTGATTAAAGCTTCAAAGACTTTGCCAAAGAGGAGTAGGAGACTGATAGGACAGTAATTAGAAGTGTCAGAAGGGTCACCAGAGTTCTTAAAGACAGGAACAATGGACGAGGACTTCCAACAGTCTGGAAAACAAGATTCATTGAGGCAGTAGTTATGTAATTTGGAGAGGGAAGGGGCCAGTTCAGGCGCACATTTCTTGAGGACAATGGCTGGTATCCCATCTTTACCACTAGCTTTGTGGGGGTCTAAATTATAGATAATGCCCAATACCGATGACGGGGTTATGTGCATCTCGCTCTAATAGAGCCTCAGTTCTAAGGGGGAAATCGGGTATGGGTACACTGGATGAGTCAAGCGTTGAATTAAATGAGAATTTACGAGCAAAGCATTCAGCCTTGTCGGCAGAAGAGGTCAGAACCTCGAACTGGTTGAACAATGGAGGTATAGAGGGTTTGCTATCGTTAAGTACGCTCTTGCAGAGATGCCAATAATCCTTCGAACCGAATTTGCGAGATGCAATATGTTTTCATTCAAGCAGCAAATAATGACTTTGCTTCATTGAGGACACACTTACACTCGTTACAGGCAGAGACAAAGAGACGTCTATTGCAGTCAGACATGTCGCTACAATATAGGTGGAAGAAGTGGTTCCTATGGGCAATGGCAGCTGAGAAAGCAGCCAAGAACCAAGGGGAGTAGCGTGATTTGACCTTATATTTCCTTGAGGGGATGAAAGCCTTGATTCCAGCTTTAACCCAGGAGGAGACCTCAGAAGCACATTCTTGAATGGGGAGCGTAAAGACAACATCCCAGGGAACAACACGAAGGAAATCCCGGAATGAGTCCCAGTCTGCTCGATGATAGCAGAACGAGGTTCTAGTGGTAGGAGGTTCATTGCAGGGCGTGGAGTTGAAGGAGATGTTGATAGACACTACAGCATGATCAGAATTGCCAAGAGGGCAGAGCTGTGTGGCACTACAAGACTCTGAGATGGAGATAAAACATAAATCGAGAAGAGAAGCCTTACCATCCCGGTTGTAGGGAAAACGTGTGGGGAAGTCAACTTTCTGCGTGAGGGATTGAGAAATTGAAGAATTAAGGGTTTGAATGCCTGCAAGGTCAGTAGTAGCGCTTTTAAGCCACTTGGCGTGATGGGTGTTAAAATCACCCAACACGAATATATGAGCAAATGGATGGAGAGAGAGAGAGCCTTATCAATACTGTCAGAAATGCATTCAATTATATCACAGTCTTGGGAGGATGGTGAACAATAAAGGAAGAAGGGGTAGCTTACAGCATTTAGAAGAGATAGTTGGAGACATGTATGACTGGTCTGGAGATTCAAGAGACAACTCTCTAGCCAGCGGGAGATGGTCTTTGGTGTAAATTCCAAGGCCATGCATGTGGGTTTGAGAGTCTTTTCTAAGGAGGGGAAGGTAGCCGGGGATTGAGAGGTCAGAGGAGGGGATAGACGAATCAAGGTTGGTCTCATACAGAACCAGTATATCTGGGCAGTTCACAATGAGGAAAGCTTCCACACTGCAGAAATTGGTTCTAATGCAAGAGATGTTGGAAAATGAAATGTTAAAGGGTTTAGGTGATTTTTTAGGGGCTGGTTTAGGTTTTCTTTTTGGATCGTCATTAATTATCATGTGAAATTGTGGTTGTAAAAATGAGAAGGCCTGAAGTAAAAGAAGCAGACGGTTATTGACCATGAGGTGGGCAGAGAGAAGTTGGCACAACCTGCAACATAATGTGGCCTCAGGGTTGCCCATCAGAGGTGAATGCAGGCACACCTATCCATGCACAACATGGCACTACAGACACCCCAGTATTATGCAACTGTTGATCAGAGCGGCTGCTCAAGATGCTATGCAAGAGTTAGGGCTCCTAACTACCAGTCGGAAACATCAACCAGAAATCTGTCAACCATGTACCCTCAGAATGAAGAGGTAATGCCACAGACTGCCCAAATCATGGGAGAAACACGGCAGCACTAGTACAGAGGCCAGAGAGAAAGAGAGGGAGAGTTCCAGGAACCCCTTACTAAACATAAAACAATGTGTGAGCCTCTACTCATGTCCATGAGAAGGGGGAGGAGTATTGACCGGACAGTAGGATATGTATCGTTCTTCAGGCAAAATATTAAATTTTATTGAATATGTATGAGAGATGAAGTGATAAATTTCTCAAGTTCTTTATCAGAACAGAACATGTAACTAAATGATTTTCAGTCTTTTCATTCAATTTCACCATATATATTTGTGTGTGTGTGTGTGTGTGTGCACATGTGTGGGGAGAGAGAAGTATTGAACTCCTCCATAATATTCTATATTTTTGAGATGTACTTTTATGTATGATTTACAAATACATTGTGTACACACACATACACATATATTGATATTATTTTTCTCTGTCAATGCTTTTTTTTAAGTTCTATTTTTAAACTTCATTTTCCAAAATGTCTGTAAATTCCAAGATGTTGCCTCTTCAAACTTTAAATGATTAATTTACCATTTTTCTAAAATAATTTTTAACACCTCCAGGGTTTGGGCGATCACAACTACTGCCGAAATCCAGATGGTGACTCAAGGCCATGGTGTTGGGTGGACCACCAAAGAAACCTTTTCAGCTACTGCGATATCCCCAAATGTTCCATTATAACAGAAATAACCAAAGCAATAGACCCTAAAGCTCGTACAAGTATGTAAATATTTATCAGTTTATCTCTCTTTCTATCTTTACTGAAGCATACTAATATACATTTGTATATGAAACAGAAACATTGGTCTCAAAAGTCACTGACATACAACTTGTTCTCTTTTCTTAGTACACCGAAAGTTTAGTGTGGTTATTAGTTACTAGGCTTAGTCTAATATGGCACTAAGCCACAGATATAGAGCACTGAATAAAATTTACTTGCAGTAATGATCTGTATGACTAGTTCTTTACAATGAAATTTCAAATATTATTTGCTAAGCACAGTTGAACTTTGCAGAAGGCTGAAATGGCAATAAAGCCTTAACATTTGATATCAATAAGAACATATTCAATTTCCAGCAATGTCTTTTTTTGGCGCTTCTTCAGATTTTTCTGTTTTAAGTTCTTAAAGCTGCTGATGATCTTTCTCAAAAGTAACCATTAATTCAATGATGTGAATCATGTTTGAATTCATGTATCATGTTACAGGAATAGAAAGTATTATCATTTTATGTCTCTTGGAACATTTGTCTTGCAAACAATATTTGGAAGCATCATGTGAGTCTGGGTAAAAAAAAGGACACAAAACATGGAATTCAAACTAACAGCAATAAATGTATTAACAAAACCTGATACATAATAATAAAGAAACAAAGTTGAAGTTATGAACAGTTCACTACAATTTTCAGTCTCTCTCTCTCTCTCTGAAATACTTGCATGTCTCAACTTTGTGGAAGCCAAAGGAAATATGTCTTCCCACTCTAAATTCAAAGGGGAAAGAGGAGGAGCCTTTCAAATATTGCACTGCATGTGTTTATTGTTGGGGGGCAGTGATCCAACAGATAGCCAGGCTGTTGCCAGACTGAAAAAGATTTTCTTAGGAAATCTGATCTGTTATGTATGTTTGCAAATGTCATGGCCAATGCACTGTGCAATCCCTTTTTGTTGTTGTTGCAAGAATTGAAATTATATATATATATATATATATATATATATATATATATATATATATATATATATATATATAGTGTGTGTGTGGATGTGTATATGTAAGAATGTGTATAGCGGAGTTCTAAATATTTTTAAAAATATCCTTAACCAAATACTATTTTTAAGATAAATTTATAAGAGTTTGTTAAATGGAATATGTATACATCAGATTCTTAGCCAGTAAGTAACACAGTGTGTCTTAACTGCAATTGACTTAACAAGATTTTCATTCAACCTCTAAATCAAAATAAATAGGCAAAATATTCTTCAAAACAATTGAGAAACACTTCCCTAAAAACAGCAAATTGTCAAAATTTATCAGTAAAAATACAATCAAAATTAGTTACAGCTGCATGGATAACATGGAAAAAATAATATCTAAACACAATAAAAAAAATATACTCAACAAAATCAATGACAGCCTCCATCAAAATAACACCATCAAATGTAATGCAAAAACAAAGAATATTGTGCACTTAACAATAATTGCTTAACCAATAACATAATATACAAATACAGAGCCTAAAAGATAACAATGCATACAGAGCCTAAAAGATAACAATATTCCCACTAAAATCAAATGGGAAATTATAAAAAGGGCAGTCCCATATAGTATTAACAGTAAAAACTGCAAACTAATTTTAGAAGAAAAATTAGCAATTAGTTTTAAAAACCAAAATAAACTCTTAAACAAGAAAACTAAAATAGTGGGTAAATGTAGGCATATGAATAAATACTTTGCTATCTAAGCACTAATTAAAAATAAAGAAACTTTAAATAAAAAATGAAATAAATATAAAAATCTAAAAAATATTAATAAATGAACAAATATTAAATATACACATCTATATATGTGTGTGTGTGTGTGTATACATATAAATATATACATATACAGACATGCACACAAACAAACCCAACCTCCCATAATTAATACTTCAATATATAGCACCAAGGTAAAAACAAATAAGCTACTAACCATTAAATAAAAATGAAACATTAGATAAACAATAACATATATAAGCAAATATTCAATTTATTACATATAGACTATTTAAAATTATATATATATATCTATATATTGTGTATATTTCGGCAGCAATTTTTCATTAATGCATGTTTCATTAAATAATGTCTATTTTTGTCTATTTATTTTAAGTAAGTTCCTTTCGTATTGTCTGATAAGCTTAATCACATTATCGTTGAAAGATGAAAGGAAAACACCATATTGATACATGTTTAAATCCAATCTAAGCTTTCGGCTTACATAAGCCATTATCAAAGATGACAATTTTAATAAATCAAACAACACATATACGAAACCACAATAATGGCCCGCCGTTGCTGTTTGAATAAGCTCAAAGTAACGACAAACTCTTATTTACGATCCAAGGAAGTGAAAAATGCGTCGTAGCTCGTGACATCACACATGACCATGTGAGAGTGAAAATGAGAATTATTAAGTATGGGAAGCCATTGGTATAAACCAACGGCTTCTGCTATAGATTATAGGCGTTTAAGAATGTTTGTGGAGATTTCATAGTTTATTTTGTTCAGGTTAGGTTTCAACTGTTTTATGTATATAGCTTCAAGGATTTTTAATTTTTGTTTATTATTTTAATGTTTAAGTATAATTGTGTTGTCAACAAGGGTTTTCCGGAATTGAGTACGCGGGCAGGCATGTTTTAAATGTCTAAAAATGTTAGAGTTATCAGTTAAATGTAGAGTTAAGCGTCTTGAAAGTGAGTTTGTGGTGTGACCAACATAAATATTATTTAATCCATTGGAAATACATTCTCCCAAAGAGCACTTGTATTTGTACACTATGTTAGTTTTTTACAAATCGCTAACGGGGAGTGGGGAAGAATCATTCCGAATAGTTAAGTTGGATATGCCAGATTTAGTGTAGTATATGATTAACCTAATTTTTTTGCTTGGATCTGTTGTAGTTATATTAGAATTAACTATTTTTTTTAATATATTTTCGTCTTGTTTATAATTGGTATGCATTTGACTACAATAATAGAGATTAATATGTTTGGAATTAGTTGAAGTAGTATTATGTTCTATTTGCTTAGTATTAAGACTTCTAAGATAATATTTTATCTGTTCATCCACTATATAATTTGGAAAGTTATTAATAAGTGTTTGTTTTATATTCTTAATTTCACGGTAAAAAATCTGTTTTGTAGATGAGTTAGTTTTTGCACGATGTATTAGATTTTTTATAATTGCTATTTTGTAGTAATAAGGACATCTGCTTTTGTAGTTAAGTGTAGAAGAATTTATACTAGTAGGATTTTTGTATGGCGAAATAGTAAATTTGTTATTTGTGTTTATCAATATGTCAAGGAAGGGAATTTTATTATTAATATTCAGTTCATACGTGAATTTAAGGACAGAATTATCTTGAAAACGTTTTTGAAGTTGAAGTATTTCATCAGTATTTTTAACTAAAATAAGGATATCATCAACATGTCTTAGATAGATGGAAGGTTTTTTAACATCTGTAAATATCTTATTTTCAAGGTTCAACATGTAGAAATTGCTAAATGTCGGACCCAGTACTGAACCCATGGAGACGCCATCGCGTTGTATATATATATTATTACTATGATCTAAGAAAGGGACTTCAGTAGTACAAACTAATAGTAGTTTCAGTAATATATTTGGATTAATTTTAAGTGGGGGTAAAGATGAGTTACTGTATATATTCCTTATAATTATGACAATAGTTTCACTAACACAGACATTGGTAAATAAGTTTTCAACATCAAGTGAAGCTATGATTGCATTATTAGGTATTCCGCTTTTTAGGATTTGGATTACTTCTCGTGTTGAACTGGCGCTAAATTTACTAGGAAGGTAAGGAGTAATGAGTTGATTAATGTATTTTGTTAGTTGATATACTGGAGTAGGAATTTGCGATATGATAGGACGGAGAGGATAGTCAGGTTTGTGTGTTTTTATATTGCCATATATGTAACCGGGTCTGTAATCACCAATAAATTTAGGGAGTTTTAAAGAGTTCAGCATTATTAGCCGTAATTAGTTTATTAAGCTTTGATTTTAGTTGGTTGGTCAGGTTCTTGTTAAGTTTTTTAAACTTATTATGAGTATGTGGTCAAGTTTTTTGTTATAATCTAATTTGCTAATAAGCTTAGATTGGATTGAAACATGTGTCAATATGGTGTTTTCCTTTCGTCTTTCAACGATAATGTGATTAAGCTTATCAGACAATACGAAAGGAACTTACTTAAAATAAATAGACAAAACTTGTCTATATTATTTAATGAAACATACATTAATCTCTATCTATAAAAGGCAGGATATGTGTAACGAATGCACGGCCACAATTTTTGACGGATTTGCACCAAAATTTACATGCACATGCTCCAAGTTAGCGGGAAGGCCAAGACCGACTTTGCATTTCCTAACTCCCATCGATAGTGGAAATAATCGATTTTTTTCATGCTTCTGCAGCAGTTTTCATGTAGTTTGCTGGCATTTTCTACTGGCCAGAGTGAGAGCCTATAGCTGGCTGCCACGAATAGGCAGGAAGATTCTATTGGCCAGCGTGAGAGCCAATAGCTGACTGACATGAATGTTAACTAGCATGCTAGCATGCAAAAGAAATCGATAGCTGATTTCGTCACAAGTGGGAAAAATTTAAATCTGCATGCCACTTTACTCCAATTGGCTCATTTGCTTGCTTAAATATATATATATATATATATCGATTATTTCCACTATCAATGGGAGTTAGGAAGTAAGGCAGAAGCTCTGAAGATTTGCAGGTGAAATCATACTCAGATGTCCTCAAGGACACATGGCACAGTGGATAAAGGCGTTAGGTCCAGTGACCGGACCCAAAGAGTGTTAGTTCAATACCAGGCAGTGGAAATTAACAGGAGATATCTGATAACTGACATCCATTAAACATGGCACAGTGAGTGAAATAAAGGGTTCAGTTCGACATTCAGGCCGGAACGTTGTAATAAATATGGCGACAAAGATAGTCCAAATAATGTAAATAATGTAAGGAATCAGAGATACTTTCGGTTCTACCCAAATGCACAAACATATTAGTTATTTAGATTCACCAGATTGAAAAAAGGAAGGAAAAGGCAGCAGAAACTGACCAATTTTTACCTAACAAGTCTATAATAATAATAATAATAATAATAATAAGGCAGAATCTCTGAAGATTTGCAGGTGAAAGAAAAAGACTGGTTGACAATGTTTCATTATAGAAATTTGAATATTGAATAGAAATTCAAGATGATAGTAATACTGAAGAAAAATCCGCATTTTTGGATGTATGAATGATGATTGTGGGGAGGAATAGAAAACAGCTGCTAGCTGATTATTTATAAGAGTAAAAGAAAGTGGAGTTTTATTCTGCAAAGAGCAAATGAAGGGGCTTTATCTCCCCACAAGAGATTTGCTCAGAGTTTCTTACAACAGTTGGTATATGTGAATCTCCTTCAATTCCCCACGGGCTAGCTTGCAACTTGGTTTGTCTGTCATACATGTATAGCCAGCTTATGAGATAAACAGGAAAATTATGAATTATTTGGGAAGAGTGCCATAACCATACTGTTTTAGCTTTGTCATCAATTTTGATGCATGCTTTCTTTTGTGCTTTTCTCTTTGGAATCACAGCCTCTGCTTTTGTGTAAATTCAAAGCCTGGTTTTGTCTCATTTTCCCCTTTTTCCTTATTTACTTGCTATGGGCCATGTGGCCAGCAATCACAAAATGGTTGGCATTGTTCTTTCCTTTTCGTCATATTTCATGGTTGGAATATCCACATTTACCTATCAACAAGCAGCAGCTTGATGGTTCTGAGAAAATTGTAGAGGACTCCACATCTACCTTCACAAGCTGCTGGTTAAGTTGCCTTTCTTCAGATTTCAGTGTGTCTCCTCACACCCCCCTTTTTTATTCAGTAAAAGTTTTGCAATCATTCCTCTCTATTGAGAAATCAACAAAACCAAATAAGAAAATGAAATAATAGCCAAGTGAAGACATATATAAATATCTACTTTATCATTTAAGCATTAAAATTAATTATTTATGTAAAAAACAAAATACAATTTTTGTAACTAAAAACAGACTGGAATGCTTAAAAATTAAAGAGGACATTTTTGTCAGTGTTCAAATATCGAAGGTAGCAGTGAATGTATTAATAAACTTAATGTTATTTATCAAAATGAAGCATAAGAAGTCTTACATAGCAATTGCTAATGGTTAACAGAAACATGCATGGCATTATATAACTGTTCAAATATTCAAGTTAGCAATGAACTAAAATGAAGCATAAGTAGTCTTTCTGTCTGAATTTCTGGTATGATTAGTTATCATTATTTTCTTGCAGACTATTTTCCTCATTTGTTTGTGTTATCACAACATTTTGGCTATTATGTCCACTGACCTTCATCAGATACTTGTTGGTCCAAATAAACTTCAGAGAATTTCAAACTGAAGTCTTTATTTAATCGCCAGGGGTAGACTGTTTTCATTCTGTTGACCAAGTCTAGGAATAACTCTTCTAGTTCTACATTATTGCTCACACTGTTTCCACTGGTCCCACATTTGTATTGTCTGACCCAGGGATTAGACTCACTCTGTCACCAAATTCATAAACCAATACTTTAATCCACAAAGCTAAGTGGATAACTTGCTTGTTGATGCTATTGCTTATCATGCATGACTGCACTCACCATTGCGTCTCTGTTTTGCTGTTGCTGAAGCCTTGTTGTTGTCATCTTCCTTTAATAACAGCTGACATATTGTATTTATCTCTATGCTAGGCCTACTAAGTAGGTCCTCATAGCCTAGTATATGCACTGATTCTTTCAGATGTTTGACTCTCCAGGGGTATTCTGTTTGGTAATTTTACTTAACTCCACAGGGGTTGATGACTGTCCTTTTTTCTCCATAAATGGCCATTTGTGCCTGATTCCATTGTATTGACCCTAATTATTGCCTAACTATTAGGTAGCAGTGAGAGTCCTTTTTATATTCTTTGCCACAACTGCAAGAGATGGAATGCATACAGTTCTTGGTCATATTAGGCTTGACTCAGTAGAGATTTCTTTGAATATTGACCTGATGTAAGTACTGCAGATCTTCTGAATCTTTTCAAACAAGCTCTTGACATAAGGGAGACAAACCATGACAGCTTATAGAACTAGGAGGGATAATGAAATTCGTTGGAGCAGACTCCAATTCAATGGGGACAAAGAAAAATATGAAATTTGGGAAACAAATTTATTAGGCCATCTATGTTCACTTGATCTAAAAAGATGCTATCTTAAGCATAATCCCCACCAGAGATGAAGAAGACATAGAAAAAAACGAAGAAGTGTATGCTGAACTTATAATTCTTAGACGACAAAAACTTGTCACTAATATAATGAAAGAGGCTTCAGATGACGAAAGAAAAGCTCTAAAAAATACTCCACAACCATTATGCAGGAAAAGGAAAATCCAGTGTTATCTCGCTATACAACATGTTAAAATCACTTAAAAAGAAATGTAATGAAAGCATCACTGATTACATTATGAGGACGAAACCATCTTAACAGCCCTGAGAAATGCTGGACAAATAATAGATGATGTCCTGATTATCACAATGGTATTAAAAGGCTTACTAGAGTACTTCACTCCTTTTTTTCATATGTGACTCACAACAGCAAAGAACTAATGTTCTTGGAATTTAAAACTGAACTTCAGAGTTTCGAAGACACAGTAAAACACAAAAACAATCCAGTTGTGACAATGTAATGAAGTTGACTTTCTCATCCTCAAAAACTACAAAGAAGGAAAACTATGTTGGACAAGAAACCTGTTTTATATGTGATGGAAAGAGACATATGGCCAGAATATGCCCAAATAACTACAAAGACAATTGTGCAACTCCTGCTTTAAAAGCACTATCCACTAAAGGGAATCCTGCCTAAAAGAAGAAATATCATGAAGCTGACATAGGAGAAAGCTTGTTTGCCTTTAAAATAAACAACTACTACACACAGAAGACAATAATATCTAAGGGACTAATGGTTGATGCAGGAGCTACTTCATACATTATCAAGGATGTCAAGAAATTTAAAAAACAATGAGATATTCCAGTCGGAAAACCACTATATGGATCTAGCTGGTGGAACTAAAACTAGCAGCATAGCACTAAAAATGAGAGACTGTCAAGGTTGCGACTATGAATGGAATGGCAGTCATTATTAAAGAAAATAAAGATGAATTGATACACAAGAGCAATACAAAATTCAAAATACATGTCCACAAGAGACTATATTATTTGATGACTGCAGAGAACAACACAGTGGACAGTTGCCAAGTAAGTTATCAACACATGGCACAAAATACTGGACACTGCAACTATGGTGATATCGCTAAATTACCCAACATAGTCAAATGGATGAGACTAAAAGGAAAAAGTACTACTAATAGGGACTGTGAAATCTGTACTGAGGGAAAATTTTTCCAGAGCAGATACAGACAACCTGACATACGAGTAATATCCATCTCTGAGTTAGTACATGCAGACCTAGCTGGACCCATAGAATCAAAGGACATAAATGGACACAAATACACTGTATCATTTTTTGATGATTTCTCCAGTCTTGTAATCATGTATTTCCTCAAGAATAAGATTAACACTGTGTCAATCACCAAAAGATTTATTGCAGTTTCTTCTCCCTATGGTAAAATAAAAACACTCAGATCGAAATTTAAATTGAACAATTTTCAAAAATTACTCCTTACCTCAGCACCATACTCACCCCACCAAAAGATGATGGCAGAAAGGAATTGGTGAAGACTGTCTGAAATGGCCAAGTACATGATTATAGAAAGCGGCCTAGCAAAAACTTTATGGACCAATGCTGTTAGGTTATCTGCAGCAATCTGCAACAGATGCTTCAACATCTGCCTAAGACAAACCCCTATTACACAATAATAGGAAGGAAACCCAACCTTTCAAGTATGAACATTTTTGGTTCAGTGTGTTATGCCTACAAACACCCGAAGAAAAAGTTAGATCCAAGATGTGAAAAGGGTATATTCCTCAGGTATGACAAGAATAGCCCTTCACATCTGGTCTATTACCTTGAAAATAGAAAGATCCTAAAACATGGACAAGTTACATTCATCACTAGCATCACTGACCAACAAACTCAAGTACCTGATGAAGGATGATGATGATTATCCACAAAAGAATTAAATAAAAAACCAGAAATTATAAGAGCTACTAGACACCCAAACTAACGCTGGAGACCACCCACATACTAATGAGGATAACCATGCTCACCAATACCCAAAAAGGAAAGGGAGAATTCCTTGTTACCTAAATGACCATGTAAAAAATGTTGAAAATGAAAATAACCAGGCACTAATCAATAGCAATTACTGCTACAGACCTACATATGGTGTGCCACAAACCTATAAAGAATCTGTGAGTTGTCCTATTTTGTAAAAATATTCAGAGATAACCAGCGTGCAATAGCACTTTCTATAGATCCTGTACATTGACAAAAATGTAAACAAATTGATATTAAATATCATTTTATTAGAGACACTCTACACAATAGTAGTATAGACATTATTTATTATATAACTGCTAATATAGTTGTGAACGTAATGATCAAACCACTGACTACAGTGAAATTAGAAAATTTCAAGGGACTTTTATTCAAACATTAAACCTATTTATATGGTGCTTATATATATATATATATATATATATATATATATATATATATATATATATATAAAATAGCAACATGAGATCATCTGGGGGGTTTGAGAAAACTTAACTAAGTCTGATAACTCTGACTATTATCTCCCCTTTATTAGTTCTCCTGTACCTAAAAGATTAATAAATGATTTTACTCCTTTCTGTACACATGTGTGTTATTTTCCTCTGTTTGACTTTGTCAATTCCTAACACTTATTCCACAACAGCATGTCAACTTTAACACTCTTCATCAAAGTTCCTATGCATGAGGCACTGTCATGGTTTCGAAATCAATTGGAATTAGACTCCTCATTTGGAGAATGTATTAACATCCCAATAGATAACCTGATGGAAAAGTTGATGATCTGTGTACAGACAACATTCTTCCAACTAGAGTCTGACATATACCAATAGGAGGAAGGCTTGACTAAGTGTTCGCCATTGCCATCAGTGATGGCAAACACATACATGGAATATTTCAAGGAAATGTTTTTAGAAACAGCACGACTAAAACCAACAGTATGGCTGATATATGTAAACGACACTTTCATACTCTGGCCTCACCAGGAAGCTGCACAAATATTGCTGGGCAATGTGAATTCAATGGCCTTTAACCCTGTTTCCAATGGAAAAAGAAAAGAATGACCAGCTGACCTTCCTTAATGTACTACTAACTCACACAGAGAACAGGTTCAAAACATCCGTATATCAGAAGCCAACTTTCACGGGACAATAACTTAATTTATCTCACCATCCATACAGTGTAAAAATCATGTTGCTGTGGAATAAGGGTTAGGAATTGACAAACTTGAATGGAGGATAATAACACATGTGCATACAGAAAGGAGTAAAATCATTTATTGACCTTTTAGGTAAAGGAGAACTAATAAAGGGGAGATAATAGAGTTATTGGACTTAGTTAAGTTTTCTCAATAAAAAATATTCACTGCATCTAAGCTTACTCTCATAGATGAGAGTTCCTTGTATTGATTCCACAAAATGTTCCTTGTTACCAATGCATGATGAGGACTTCCGTATTAGTGGCTTGACTATATCTACCAGAAATTTGTTCAGCACTTGGCATACCAAGTCCCAGAAGCTAAGTCTCAGTAGAATACCAACATTGACTAATACTAATTAAGAACTAAACAAGATATTAATTGACTGATTCTTTTTCTACAGCTTATCAACTTTTTAAAGGTTATTTAAAATTTGAAAATATTTTTAGACAGTAAAAAATTTCTTCTTTTTTTAGATAATAATGATTTAGTGATAGAAGTTTTACTAATTAACACATTATTGGAAGGAAATGTGAATTCATACCTTTCCCAATGGTATTTGTGTGTAAGTGAATATAATAAACCCAACGGGAATTGGAACTTGTCTCTCCAACTAACAATTTCAAGCCATTATCCATTCCATCACCCCCATATCAAAGCTTACAGCACCTAATATTCCCAAGCTGTCACCCATATAGATAATAACCAGGCTTGATGTTGCTTAACTTCTGTGATTGTACATGAACTTTTGTTTCATAATATGGCTGTAAGCCAAATCAGATATCTTTAGATTATGGTCAATGGAAAAAGAACAGTCTACTCCTATAGATTAAAGGGTTCAGTACTGATGAAGGCTGGATGGCATATCAGCAAAAATATTATAATAACAGCAAAGACGTCGTGGAGGGCCATCGTTTCTCGGCAGGCAGATGTGAGGGTACAGTGATGCCAACTCGTTCGTCGTCGTCTGTTTGTTCTTCGCGTACCGCATTCCCTACTGAAGAATCTATCGACGCTCTTCGCGTACTGCATTCCCTACCGAAGAAGCTATCGACGCTGCATCAACTACTTCCCTAGTCCGGTTGATGGCACCAAGGTCGGATATTGTTTCCGTGAACGCGTTCGCAAGGTCATCAGTGACTTATATTGCAATTTCTAATGGTTACTCTAAAAAAACATGTGGCCTTATGTCATGGTTTAAATATCAAAGTCAGCATCAGTGAACTTGTTAATAAATTTAATTTTATTTACCAAAGTAAAATATAACTATTTTATATTAGCAATTCGTAATGGCATCTCAAAAAAATAACAAAAGAAACAGATGATATTTTAAAGGTTCAAAATCCAAGGTAGCAATAAACATGTTAACAAATTTAATTTTATTTCACAAAAACATATAAATAGTTTCATATAGCAAAAACATAAGTGTCATTATTTAAAGGTTTAAATATCCATGGTAAATATGTTAAAGAATATTGTTATTTTTTATCTTTCCTTTTTCAATTTCTACAGAAGTCACCTTAAATTGTTCAAAAGATGAAATGCCCTGTGCCTCTATAAACAGGTAAGTTGAGACATTTTTCTCATACACCTTATTCTGTTTGGGAAGTTGATTTATCACACATAGACTGCTTTTCAAAATAAGTGGTTTTAAATATCATTTGACCAAATGACTAAACAGAAATATTTTTTGAAAGGATGTCTTGGTCAGGCCAAGAACTTTTCAGCACCTACTCTTAATAATTTTTCATTCTTTGTTTTTCTTTTTACCTGACATTTTTTTCCTTTTTTTTTTTTAATTGCATCACTTAGATGATATTTGATTCATGCTATATTGTTTGTTTACATTGATTATAATGAATACACTCTGTCAGAAATTAAAAATCTGGAATATTGTTAGATTTATTATCAGAATTCCAGATGATGAGAAACACAAAGAGAAATCACAAAGCAAAATCAAAAATAAGGATATTAGTGTTGTGACCTGTTTAGGGGCCAAAAAGAAAGGCACAGAGGACAAAAGTAGGTTGAACAAGTATATTGAAGATATATATACAACGCAAGAGTGTTAGTAATAAGTAGATAGCGGTGTACGTCCGAATGATAGGTTAGCACTGCATCTACTCCTCTGCTCTATCAACTCTTGCAGTTAGTATTTATGAGAGGAGGAAGAGTTCATTCTACTGTAGGAGGGTTTACCACAACACCCACCTCCTAAAATCTTAACTCCGCAGGAATCTGAAGAAATAATTTTTTTTTTACATGTAAAAAAGAAAGTTTACCAACTTTTCAGTGGTTTTTCTCCGCTTGACTTGTTTTAAATTATCGAAAAAAAACAAGCGTTTCCTTTTTACATTTGGCTAGGAATTTAAAACTTGGCTGACTTGTTTTGCCAAGTTCAACGTAGAACAAGCTTGCGAACTTTTGTTTGCGGTCTCAATATCTTTTACGTTTAGGATTAACTGCCATCAAATCTGTTACTTTTCATTTTCTCTTGGAACGGCATCTTTCTGGAGCCTCTAGAGGGGTCTGAATGTCAAAGTTTTCATAAATGATGTCCATCACCGTCTCCTCAGGGAGCCCGCTATCATTCTCGTCTGTTAGGTGCTTCCTGAGCTGATTGATATGCTTTTTATGAATACATTTTGGACCCTTAATCATATACATCATGTTACCAACTCTTTTCTCTATCGTATCCATCTCCCAAAAAGATTTGTTATCTTTATAAGTTTTGAAAAAATTTTTATCGTTTTGTAGGTATGATGTTAGGTCTTTCTGGCTTTGTTTGTTTTGGTAGTAGTTTGTCAAAAACAGATTGAATCTGACGTGCAAACATCACTTTGGCTGGAGATGGCAAAGCTGGTGTTTTTTCATTAGGCATAATCCTGTAGACTTGAAGGAACTGTTGAAGGGCTTTTTCAGTCAGTGTAGCCCTAGCTTTTTTCAGAGCTCTCTTCAAGGTATCTCCAAATCTCTCAACTTGTCTGTTAGACCTAGGATGATACAGAGCGGTAGTGATGTGATTGACCTGATATGTTTTACAGAAGTCATTAAATTCTACTGATGTGAACTGACTTCCATTATTGGACACTAAGGTGTCCACCACCCCAAATCTAGCAAACAGTTCATGAAGAAATTTTATTGTGATTTCAGTAGTTGGATTTTTACATATATGTACTTTGGGCCACTTTGAAAAAGTGCTGAGTACAATGAGGTAGTAGTATCCTTCTATAGGGCCTGCAAAGTCAATGTGGATTCTAGACCATGGTAGGTCCGTTTTTGGCCAGGGACTAAATTTAACAGGTGTCTTTGCTGCCAAGGCACAGCCTTTACATGATTTGACAGCGTTTTCTATGTCTTTGTCCATGTTTTGCGAATAGACTTAGCTACGCACCAAGCTTTTCATTTTAGTACTCCCTGGATGGCCAGTGTGAAAATCCCAGAGAATACTCTTCTGGAGTGTTGATGGAATCACAACGCGTTCCCTGTACAGTAACACCTCATCACATATCGAGAAAACATCCTTAGTTCGCTGGTCCTTTTCAAATATTTTCACTTTTGTATGCTTGATAAACTTATCGTGGAGAGCCTCTTGTCTAATTTGTTAAAGCGTCACTGGAAGTTCCATTACTGTATTACAAAGGGTCATTTTTAATTCTCCTTTAGATTGAAGCGAAGTGAGCACTGTATCTTCTAGTGGTTCTTTGTACTTGGGAATTAGTCTTGATAACCCATCTGCATAGCCTAATTTTTTGATGACACGTACTCCATTTTGAAATTGTAATTCAGCAAGGTAGTACTCCATCTCTATAGTCTGTTTACTGTGTGAGTAGGCAGACCTTTCTTTGAGCCAAAAATAGTGAGTAATGGCTTGTGGTCTGTCTGTAGAGTAAAACGTCAACCATAAATATAGCAGTAGAACTTTGTGACTGCTAATATAATTCCAAGCACCTCTTTTTCAATCTACAAATAATTTTTTCCCACAGGAAGCAAAGCTCTCGATGCATGAGCTATCAGTTTTACTGTTCCATCAGTCATTTTGTGAAGAATGCATGCCCCTACGCCATATGAACTAGCATCGCTGGCAACAATGATTTCCAAGTTCGGATCGTAGTGTGTAAGGAATAAGTCTGACGTCAGTATTTTCTTTATTTTTTCGAATGCCTCCTGGCATTCTGCTGTCCAAACCCAGGGCTTGTCTTTATTTAATAGTTCATTAAGGGGGGCACGCAGATCATGCATATTTGGTATGAATGCCAGGTAATAATTTGCTAGTCCAAGGAAGCTCTGCAACGAAACAATGTTATTGGGCGCTGGCATATCTTTAATTGTGGCAGCCTGTTCAGGATTTGGTCTTCTGCCATCCTCATCAATTATGTGTCCTAGGTATTTGATTTTTTCCATGAAAAAATCACATTTAGTCTCTTTAAGCTTGAAACTGTAGTCTTGAATCTTGGTGAAAACTTTGTGGACATGATCCTTATGTTCGACTACGCTTTGACTTTTTATCGGGATGTCATCTAAATAAGCTACTGAGAAGTCAAGACGGCTCAGCATAGTATCCATGACTTGCTAAAAAATTGTTGGCGTGACTTTGACCCTGAACTGTAAACGTTCAAATTTATATAATCCGCGATGCATTTTTATACACAATAGCTTCAATCTCACCTCTTCAGCCAGAATTTGCAAGTAAGTCAATTTTCAAAAAAAATTTTCCCCCATTTAGCTTTGCAAAAATGTCTTCTGGGCAAGGAAGAAGATAATGATAGTCCTTCAGAACAGCATTTAATCCCGTTGAAAAATCAGCACACACGCATGTGTTTTTCGACTTCTTTTTTTACATAGACTGCTGGTGTGGCCCATTCGCTGTACTCTACCTTAGATAGGACACCAGTTTTTTCTAATTTGTCAAGTTCCTCATTAACGTGTTCCATCGAGGCGAAAGGCACATTTTGCTTCTTTTTGAACACTAGTTGGATGTTGTCTTGTAGTTCAATTTTTGTCATCATCTTTTTACACCTGCCTAACCCACCAGAAAAAATTCCTGGATAGGCTTTCTTCAGTTCTTTTTTCAGTTTTTCAGCTTCGGCATTCCAATTTTCAGTTTTTGGCAGTATGAATTTACAGGTAAGTCCCAAAGCTGGTTTGTGTCATCCAATTATGATGGTTGTTAGTATTTTTCAGGATGAACAATTTTAATTTAAGAGTCTTCCCATTGAACGTTGTATTAGCA